>OX422189.1:3314219-3341719 GCA_949130485.1 Agelas oroides
TTATAAAACTGTGATGCCTAGACAAATTCAGGCATGCAGTTCTATTAATATTCTCTTCACAATGAATAAGCAAGGTACACTGACATCAAATTTCAAATTTATATGGTCTTTCATGAGAGCAATTAGTGGAGATACAACAATGACGATATACTGTCTTCCTTTCGCTGATGCAGCTCATCGAAAATCCATGGTAATGCGGCAACGCATACAGACTTTCCACTGCCAGTTGGCAAACTGAGAAATTCATCTTGACCGCCAACAAAACTCCT
Source organism: Agelas oroides (assembly GCA_949130485.1). NCBI lineage: Eukaryota > Metazoa > Porifera > Demospongiae > Agelasida > Agelasidae > Agelas > Agelas oroides. Next base: position 3,314,489 of record OX422189.1, read on the forward strand.
TACGGCCTTCTCTTGTTCTGGTATCAGTCTAGCCTCGTTCCCAGGCGCGGAGGGGGAGGAGAAAGAGCGCCTGGTACACACTGTTTGCGCATGCGCTTAATCGCCACGGAATTCCGTGGCGACCGTGTTCGTATGTATACGTACGTATACTGGTGACGTCATAAACTTGCCTCGTTGATATGCCAGTTGGTGTTCTGTTCGAGTGAGTTTCATATCGCGCTGTTCTGGGCCTTCTGGTAGCTAGGTACCTCGAGATAAAGCTCAAGAACGAACAGATTGCCTCCAATGAGTGCGTTTACTGAGGAAGCGTACATTTATGCGGTTATCCACCATTTCCGGTAAGTTGATTCCTACCACTGCCTACCAGACATTTCTCTTCGTATCTGACAGTATAAAACTAGGCAAAGCATGTAGCAGCGATGTTTATAGCGTCCTAAGAACAAAAGCTGAGGTATTTTTTTATGACGGTTTATGCTATTCACGTGATAACCGGATCGTCATATTAGTACACGTCCCTAATTCAACCACGTGGTCTTGCCTATAATTACGCGCATGCGCAAACAGTGTGTACCAGGCGCTCTTTCTCCTCCCCCTCCACGCCTGGGAACAAGGCTAGTATCAGTCTAGCAAACCCCAACTTTGTGCACGCTGCTTCAATATCAACTCAGCTTTGTTCAGTCCCCATAACCTTCTCTAATATTCATGCCTCCGTACAACATGACATATGGCATGCAATTTAAACGTCACTCGCAAAGAGCAATCTGATTGGAGTGCCACCAATGTGGCACTTGGAACAAAAATTGAACAGCCAGTTGCTATTTTTCCCCTCCACATGTGAAAAATAGTCTGGGCACGAGACTAGCGCCCGGTATGCAGGTGCACTTCAGATTGGCTTTTGATTAGCATTCTGATGTGCATTTATTAGAAATGCTAACCACACAAGAGCCGTCTTCACGTTTTGCTTCATTTTAGAAAGCTGTAAACACCAAGTGAGAAAGATTAGTGAGTGTCTGGTTCAGCAGAAAGCTCTAACGGAAGGTTCAGCAATTAATACAATTCCTAACATTCTGCAGTGTGCACTTCCACCACGCCCCATTTAACAGACCCTCCTTTTTTCGATTTTCGAGGGTCTGGGTCCAAAGAGTACTTTGGGGTCCCTTCGTGAAACCTTCCAATGGCTCCAATGAGTGGGCGTGGCTAAATTAAAATTGGCAGAAGTTGCACGCTGGCGAAATGGCTGTTTAAACACTCAGTTGAGGCACAGTATGCAAACTACTTCTTGAACTTTTCCTTGCAAGCTCAGGTTGCAGCAAAGAAAAAAACATGCACACACATAAGGTACTTTGGGGGGGTCAAAGGTCAATCAAGCAGTCAATCAAGGAATACACTAACTAAATTCCCAAATGATGCAGGCAGAAATGAAAGGGGGGTGAGAAACAATGAATTGATTTGGCCAAGGGGTCCAATGCTACTGCAGGAAGGCCACATCCTTCTTCTTCAATGATGTGTTTGCCATTGCCAAATTTGCCACACAGATAATATATCCCCTGAGGGTATATCATCTATGGTTGTCTTCAAACCCCACATGACAGACCTGATCTCACTAGGGAGGTAATTCAGTACTTCAGGAGGTAATTACCTAGATCATCCCAAGGGACCACCTACTTTGAGGTTAGTCGCGGAACCAGACCCTCAAAAAAAAAATTAAAAAGGAGGGTCTGGTAAATGGGCTGGGATGGAAGTGTACACTGTGCCCTGTATGCAGACATACTTCCGAATGGGTTTTGATCAGCATTCTGATGACTGCACGAGAGCCGTCTTTGCATTTTGTTTCGTTTTAGAAAGCTGTAAACACCAAGTGGGAAAGATTAGAATGCTTTTGCGAGTGTCTGGTTCCGTAGAAAGCTCTAACTGGCTACAGAAGGTTCAGGAATTAATACAATTCCTAACATTCAGCAGTGCACACTTCCAACACGCCCCGTTTACCTGACCCTTTTTTCGATTTTTTAAGGGTCTAGTTCCGAGACTACTTTGGGATCCCTCCTGACCATGCACGGACCTAGTCTCGCAAGCCAGACCCACTTCCGCAAAAGAAGGGAAGGGTCTGGTGAACTGCGTATACAAGTCGTGTCCCACCGGAATGCAATTAGCTGGATGACGTAACCAGATTTCAAATAATGCACTCTTGAATTACCTGTTGCATAGTAAGCACGCTCCCTGAGAAGTAAAGTCGAAGTGTTTTTACAGCTTCTGCAGTAGCGGAAAAGATGCCCTAGCTCTCTTTCACCGTTTTCAAGACAGCTATTGCTACTCAAACAGTGACGTAGTGCGTCATGTGACAAAATACTGCAATCTGATTGTACCGCACTGTTCAGTGCGGCGGGACACGGCTTGTATACGCAGTTCACCAGACCCTCTCTTCTCTAGCGGAAGTGGGTCGGGGTTGCGAGACTAGCACGGACCATAGCTACAGTGCTTTTCCCTTACCGCTGATTGGTCCCGGGTTGGTCTCCACGTCACCGTCTACCACCAGCAACAGGCACAGCGCCAGACACAGAGAGTAGAGGAGCGTTGCATGCATGGACCACACCCTTACACGTCCACTCCGACGAACACACGTACAGCACCGTACTTTGCCGACTAGTTTGTGCAGAGAAGAGAACGCACCACTTCCTACCTCGCACACGCCAGTGGCCACCATTCCCGCCAGTGAGAACAACAGCAGGACGCACAACATAGGCCGCGCTTCCGAGATCACCCGCTCCAGATGTAGATGTAGCGGGACGCGCGGGCGAGATCCACAGTGGGCCTGGTACCACCGCAGCTTTCTGTTCTCCCAGTGACCTATTCTAGCGCGCCACTCTTCAGGACCATTGGGAGGCATCTTCGAAGGCACTTCTCTAGCCACACCGAGCCACACGAACCGTGACCTGAATTGGGTGGGGGTTCACTAAGTTCACCCAACTCCATGTGGTGACGTCATAAACTGTAATGTACGCATTGCGCGCGCAGAGCGCATGGAACTGGATCCAGACATGTAGCACATTAGTCTCGCAAGCCACACCTCTCTGCGAAGGGTAAATAGCTCCTAGATCCTCGAGTCGAGTTTGAGTTGCTGGAGGGCACATGCAGCAACAAAACACCAGTTGAACAAGACATCAGGTAGTCTGTATTGTATTCAAAGAGATTGTGCAACTTAATTTTATAGCAAGAAAATTATGTAGCTAATACTGGACTCGTGTAAAAACCCCCAACAGGTTCAGTCAGTATTTTAATATTGAATACTGTGATCATGTTCGTCCCTAGCTTGTGAGCTAACCTGTTACCTACTAAAACTAATACTTTCCTACTAAGACCAAGGGGTAGTCACATGCCGTGTGTTCAAGCATTTGCGACTGGGATCAAGGTTTTTGATTGGCAAAAAGTGTGCTTAATTGCTTGATCGTTCCCTTCTGTGTTCTTGATCCATTGATTTGAGCAGTTCAGAGGTCACCTTGATCAGCCCCCAAAAAGGGCTTTGATCACTTGATTCAATTTGATCCCAGTCGCAAATGCTTCTACATGGGACATATAGAATGACTACCCCTTGTAAGACTAAGGTCCCAGTTAGACAGGATTCCTCATGTTTTGCAGGTTGCTATGACAAAGTGTAGCCTCCTTCCCAGACTCTCAGTGTATCCTCACTTGATTTATTGCAAGCTTATTAGTGAAGCCCGGAAATGAGTTAGGCCATGTAGTCATGTACCCATCGTTGGTTGCTTGCTGTTTCCAGAGCAGAAACTGCAAGCAGCATATTAAAGTTGGATAGAAACCAGGATAAGTGTCTTAGCATCTGGCTTATGTAGCCTCGTTCCCAGGCCTTCCCCATTTTTACCTTCCATTTGCGTTCACAATAATACACGGGAGCGGAAGACCAGTGTTTTTACCTTCCGTTTGTGTTCACAATAATACACGGGAGCAGAAGACCAGCTGGTCTTCCACTCCCGTGTATTATTGTGAACGCTGGTCTTCTGGTACTGTGTATTATTGTGAATGCAAATGGAAGGTAAAAACGGGGGGGGGGGGGGGGGGGAGGGGGGGGGCTGGGAATGAGGCTAAGGCTTATGCTAGTTTAAACGTCTGTGGAGCAATTTGACACACACTGTACCCCAAACGAGAACATTGTCATGGAAACTGGGGGCAGAGAGGCTCTTGTGATAGGGAGGAACAAGGTAAAATTAAAGAAGATGTAAATGTTCTTCAGCTCGGCATTTTGAGATCAAGATTTTAAATGCAATTATGACATTCTTTGTGTAGTAAGCAACCATTACACATGACAAGACATGTCCCTCAGAACATGAGACAGTATGGCAATGAGACTACTTTGGGAGTACACTTCAACAGATTGCACTGTGCATGATTCAGTTTGCAAGAGCAGTTTTCTCTGAAAATAGTCTATGTACGCTAGATTTCAGTATTCTTGTTAAAATGTTGCACATCTTTGGACACAATAGACTCTGTGATTTTTCTGGTGTTTTGTTTTGCTGCATGCCTTCTAGCAACTGTTTTGCATGACTTGCTGAGGGACAAGTTTTTAGTATCTTAAATAATGCAGTCAAGTGAAACCGTACCCCAAGATGCTCACACAAAATTTGTTCTTGTACTCAGATTGTAGTAAACATTTAGGTCATCACATGCAAACTAGAACTTACTATAAAAATCTGCACATGGCTCATGATCACTAGTATAGACTGGTGAAGCTAGACCTGAGCGTGAAAGACTAGGCTAGTAAGTCACACAGCATGTTACTGAGCTAGCTGTTGCACTCACAAGCTACAAAAAAGGCATGAGAAAAGTACTGAAGCTCTTCAGGTCCAGAAATTATGCTGAATTTAGTTCACAGAGTTACTGTAAGTACAAAACTACGACCCGTAAAACTATAGCAAGCTGTAAGTGAAAGTTTACCTCACAAGGGACTTTATACTGAGCTTCTTCGGGTCCAATTAACATGTCTGGATCCAGTTCCATCTTCGATCCGCGCGCGCAATGCGCAAGGAATAAACATTACAAATTGTGATGTCACCACATGGAGTTGGGTGAACTTAGTGAACCCCAATTGGGTGTGGCTTGCGTGAGAGTCCTGCAAACCACGCCTATCTCAGTCAGGCCTCACTCCAGAGAACGTGCAGGAGGGATGGGGGTGAGGGTGTAGTGTTCAAATCATACGGAACCCTACGTAGAACCCTGATGGAGAGTAAAGAATGCCAGACTGGAGCTGAAGGAAGTGGTGTATGAGGCATAATTTGGTGAGACCAGGAGGAACCTCAGTGTACAGAAGCACTTGACAGAGCACAAAGCAGCGGTGAGGAGAGGAGACAGGAACAATGGGATTGCAGTCCATGCCTGGGATCATGATCATAAGGTGGGCTGGGAAGCAGCCAGAGTACTGGAGCAGGAACCTCGATATTGGAAGAGATAGACACTAGAAGCAATCCACATAATGAGACACGGGAATACCACTAACTTGGACTGCGGGCTAATGCTGAACTCAATCTGGACCCTTTTCTTGACTCTGTAATCCATTGTTCATCCGTATTTCAATATTACTCATTACATCCCCATCTAATTATACGTTCCTATTTATTTGCTGTTTTGTACCTGCTAAGATCATTACAGCTGATGAAGGTCCACGGACCGAAACGTCCTGTATTCATGTGACTATTCTGCTACGATAAGCTAACGTACTCAGTATAATACAGTACGTAGCAATGAGCCTTTACGACAATTGATGAAGATGCATGAAGAAAGGTTTGTGTATTGATTTGTGACTGGCATCCTGGCTCCTGGGTGGATACTGCTTAAATCCAGAAAGTAAATCACCAGCAACTTTGTCTCTACACAATTTTCTCACAATTTGATAACTCTGCTAGCAGTTCATCGGTATCAATATTGTTTCCATCTGAATTTGATATAGATCGCTCTTGGGAAACATAAATGGGTTCTTCCAGTGAATCCCACATGAGACTGAGACTTCCTTCCTCACTTCTGCTTGACAAGACGGGAGTCTCTGTATTGTCCACACATTTTGTACAATTAAGAAGAGAATTTGAATATTTTGTGGGTAGTGTAGTTGTATTTACGCATGTAACCTCAGCTGATTGCAGTGTACTATCGTGGATGATTTGTACATCTTGACTGCTTCCACATGATTTGCATTGTTTGCAGCCTTGTGTGATAGGCTTAACTTGATTGTCAATACCATGTAACTTAAAACTCTCCACAGAGATATCCTTTCCATGAGAACATACGACCTTCACATAGTTCCTACAGCTGTGTTTGTGGGAAGGCGACTTCTTTGAGGAGCAGTACTGCCCAGTCCTCAATCGCTTGTTAGGAGGACTAGCAGTTGACATTGGTTCTGAGACTCCCAGAGTGTGGAGTAATTGTTTAGAGTTGGTTTTGCCAGGAGATGGCTCACCAATGTCAATGTCAATATTTGCTGTGGAAGTGTTCACTGATACTCTTGGTTGCAACAGTCTTTTGTGACCATTCATTGTGTGGCACAAAGGAGGGCTAGTTTGTAACAGTATTTGGTATGAAAAGTTCTCCTTGTCTTCCAGCATTCCATGGCCTGTGACTGCCTTCTCCTTCTCACTATTTGTACTCCCAGTTGAAGCAACCTTCCGCCTAATCCCAGTACTGAATGAGGAAGCTGGCACCTTCGGACGTCTACCCTCAGCTAAAGCAGTAGCCTTCTTGTTTAACTGAACCAGTGAGAGCTGCTTCGCTCCTGAGGTAGCCCAGGGAGCCACCACGTGAGTCCCTATATTTTCATTGCTCACTGGAACGTCAGGGCTAGATTCGTGGCTCAACGAGGTTAATTCGGGTTTCAGTATCTTTCCATGAACTGGAATGAAGCTTCTGATGTCACGGATCTTCTTCTTCCGCGAAGAACTCAACCACTTGGCCATCCTGCTGCTCGCAAGCCACTCACCCTGGTCACTGCCATCTGCGAAGGCTACTGGTACGGTTTGCCTTTTACCGCCAATTTTGCATCAGTCAACCTGATTGGTCAATTTGGTGGCAACCGTTCTGGAATTAATTTTGATGGTACATGGCAGGGTCGTACCTCAGCAATGCAGTTCTGTACAAGATTTCGTCTTTCTCCTGGTGTTTGGTATAGAAAGAGATTCTGCTTGGTTTGCTTGTCATGTGGTAGCGAAGTTGGCAGAAAAATCTGTAGTTGGAGTCGTGAAACCTCCCAACGTGTAGGGAAGACCTCGTGGGAGGTCCACCCTCGGGTGAAGTTTCAGAGGACCTATAGCTCTATCTCAGCTGCTCCCTATGCTGTTATCCATGCTGCTGAAGTGTTCTTTCAAACAGTACACTACTACACGCACCTCCCATGGTGTGGTGTGATCATACTGACTACCATTGTACTGCGCTCTCTGGTCACTCTACCACTTGCCGTCCATCAGAACAAGATTATTACAAAGATGGAGCTCCTCATGCCAACTCTGAAGGAATATCAGGAAGCTGTGAAGCATAATGTAGTGACAAAGTGTAGACGGGAAGATGTACCATACAAGGAAGCAAACAGAAGGGTGAATAAGGAGGTATGCAAAGTCATGTATTGATTAATCATGATGGTAAATCTATAACCTTATTCCCAGGCCCTCCCACTATCTACATAAATTTATGCAAAAACAGAGAAGAAAGGATTTTGTGTCATCATCAACCTAGTAAGCAAAGGTCCTTGACCAAAAGAAAGCATTTCTTCAGCACATTTGTCCTGAATATAAAGTTAGTACACGGAATACATGGCACCGGAAATTCAGATTAGTTAGCGCACAGGTAGGGTAAGGGTTAGGGTTGGGCAGGTTAACAGGATTTCCGGTGCCGTATATTCCAACTGATCCGACTCGTACTCTTTCTGCTTTGTAAACATGCCTGCCTTTAGCTTGGCCAGCTCATTGGCAGACACCACCAGAAAAGGATCAATTAGGTCCTCAAACATGTCATGCATGTAAATGTGTTCCAATCATGGCATCCCAATCTACATGATGTGAGTTACTTTTATTATCCTGGGGGCTTAGGCATTAATTTTTTCTTTTATCATTCCTACTCTTCTCTACAGTGTCGCAAGGTAACACGAGAACTCTATCGCCAAGAGGGATGCCATCCCTACAAGGTTGCCTTCCTCCCATGGGTACAGCTGCCTCTCTGGTTTGTTCTCTCCTTTGCTCTCAGGAACATGACAGGAGTATTTCCAGGGCTTTCCCCGCCTGAGGGTGTCCTCACTAGTCTGGCCACAGAGGGGATGCTGTGGTTCCCAGATCTCACTGCACCTGACCCCTACTGCATCCTACCCATCCTACTGGCTACTACTAATTTGATGAACATTGAGGTATATTAGCAATAGAAACCTTGGTCCGCACTGCCTGTACTGTTTTCCCTCATCTCTCTCTTTCTCATGTTACAGTCAAAACTCAATTTATAGGATTCACTTCTCAAATTTTATGAGCGGCATTGTAGTTATCTGAATCAACTTCACCATGGTAACAATCAGTACCAGCCTATTCCCAGGCCTATATGTTTCCGTGGGAACGGACAATTCTGAAAGTCCAGACCGTTTCTCCATAGACTTCAATACATTAGAAACCCCTGAAGCCTTCCCTGGCATGTGTACAGCAAGGGAGAGCTCTAAAAACATAGCCACGTGGTGCTCAACAGCCCAATTGCACATACTACGCTTACTGGAAAGATACCGGAAGCCCCTGAGTTATGAACACCTCGTTGTAAGGGACAGGGTCCCAATGTGTCTGCTATAGAGGGGGGGGGGGGGGGGGTTTCCACTGTAGTGTTAACATTGGTGTCACTAAACTAGAATTACATGTAGGCCTCCAACTCGAGTCCTCTAACCAACTCATTACCATTTGTTGCAGCTGCATGCTCTGAGGCGCAAGTCTCCTACACGAGTACAGAGAATGATGACGTACACCTTCAGGTTTCTCTCAGTTGGCATGGGATACATTGGATCACAGATGCCAGCAGTAAGCTACTTGGGTACATTATTAACTCCAAACTACATCTGAAGCTTAAGGATCTGACTAGCCTCATTCCCAGGCCTCACATAGATTTCATTGCTCTTCTCAGGAGTTTGGGCCAAAGGGGTAGCTACACAAGATAAACAATTTTCTTAGTCACTGGTTTGTACATTGAATATGCAACCAACACCTGAAGATTTCATTCCAGATAACTCATCTGGCCCATCTTTGGCTGTAGCTACTACATGAGGCCTGGGAACATTACTAGGGTTAATTTGACCAGAATGTTACTTAGTAACGCATTAAAGAAGTGAAAAGGTATAAGCTGTGTGATGTTTTATTTTGATGCTGGGGTTTTCTGTTTCCTTTATAGGCAATGACTCTATACTGGTCAATGTCCAGCAGTTATGGACTTGTCCAAAACATTGCCCTCAAGCTTCCGAAGGTTCGGAGAAAACTGGGTATACCCAGAACTCCCAGTGAAAGTAAACATCCTTTTAGAGACCTGGCAGAAATCGTTGAGGAGAAGTCAAGAATGTTCATAAGACTACAAGAGAAGGACGCAAGAAGAAAACAGTGAAGACAGTTCTGTAAAACTGAATTTGTCAATGTGATTATAATAATGACATAATATAGGATGGTATAGTGGGCCATGCGTAGTATAATTGCATGTATCCAGATCTTTAAATATGAAGCAGTAACTAGTGTTGTAAAGTGACTTGTATGACAGTAGTAGCATCTTCTGGTATCTCATAGTTCCTCTGTAGTACCTCATCAGTGGGTTTGGTCATGTCCATTGCACTATAGTCAAGGGAGCAAGAGACTGTGATGTCAAAGGTGTATAGAGTTGGTGGTGGGGAGAGTTGAGTGAGGTTGAGCATCAGGCCCATCACTGGTGTGCTGGTGGAGGGAGGAAATAACTGTATTTTAATAGCTTTGTTCCCAGGCCTTCCCACCATCCAGTTTTTGATTGCTTGCAGTATACAAAAACAGAGGGTGAAGGCCTGGTCCATTTTATCATGTGAAATACGTCAGTGTCTACCTAGGTAGACGGAGGGTGGGGTGCCCAATCGAAAGAACACATTTGCACATGTTTAACCAGGAGTGGTATGTTTTTAACATTTGAAACTCTAGCGCTTGGGGCAACTACAAGACAAGGCCTCAAGCTCATTCTTTTGATGGGGGACCCCTCCCCCCCTCAGTCTACCTAGGTAGACACTGACATCATTCATGTGATAAAATGGACCAGGCCTTCCCCCTCCGTTTTTGCATACTGCAAGCAATCAAAAACTGGACGGTGGGAAGGTCTGGGAGTGAGGCTAGTTTTAAGTCCACTGCTTATCCAAATATCATTACAGTGGAAGATCCCTGAATTAACGATACTGTGACACTTTCCCAAGTCTTATCCTGTTCCTGAATTAAAAGACACGTATAAGCGTCTTTTAATTAATATTAAACAGGACGTATTGGCACAAATAAATATGTCCTGTTTAGTGACACTAAACAGGACATATTTATTTGTGCCAAAAATGTGCCAAAAATGTTTGTATTACATGGTTGAGTTCATGGCTCTCTGTTTGTGGTTAATAGGCGCTGAGTAAGCCTCATGCATGCAAGGTGTGGTAAAAGACTGAGGAGGACAAAGCTCAAGGTGTGAATGAAGGGTGGCAAAGCATGCTATTGAGATGTTTCACATTAGCGAGGTGTTGCAGCCTTCACCTAGCACTAAAATTGCATGGCATAGTAACTGCACTATCACTTTCAGTGGGAACGAATTGCATTCCTAAGCGTGATGGATGTTAGAGTGTGTCACACCCTGCCAATCGAGATCAGACACTGCAAGATTATAGTAGGCTCATGCTAAGGTGCTCGGCAGTTAGCACATGTTGTTTGCACATGGACACAATATTATATACTTTCATACTTCTGTTTATTTCTACTGCTGACCGCCACTTAAAAACATAGTGGTGTTAATGATAAATATAGGTTATACGATGAAACCGAGGGGTCTACGGGATTTAGATCCCCTTGGAAACCTATATAAACACCCACGCGGGAAGCGCAAGGGTGTTTATGGTTTCCAAGGGGATCTAAATCCCGTAGGCCCCGAGGGTTTCATCGTATAAGGTATTTATACTATAGCCAATCAAATCGTTTCTCTCCTTGGCAACAAAACTGCGTGCATTTCTCTCCTTAGCAACAAAACTGCCTAGCAACAGCTACAGTTCAAATTCTGAATGAACGAGTTCTCTTTCAAGCTGTTCGCTGACCGCTTACCTTGCAACGATTCAACTTTGTACTTGTTCGGCAACCGAATTCAAATTCAGAGCGCCTGAGAACGAGACCGAAATGTCCCGCCCCATGACATTGTGAACTTTCTGGTGAGTGTTGTGTTGAGCGAGTACTAGCGCTTTCTTGAATAGTAGCTACCTATGGCTCCCATTGAAACTGTAGGCAAACTCCGTGTGAACCGGTTAAGTTCGAGACCACCGTTGTCGAGCCAAACGCCTTCTATCCGAAGCTATGTCTTCAGACTGCAGCCATTGTCATACAACCGCTAACGAGCTTAGCGCTTTGCGTACGGAAACTGTATGAGAGCTGGTGGCTATATTTGTAGTGCTTCATGGTATTAAACTGCAATTTCAGTTACTATCTCTATACTATCTATGGATATCACAGGTGGTATAAGTTCAATTTACAGGTGGTATAAGTGATTTATACTACCTGCAATGACCAATCAGATTGCAGTATTTCATTTAGCTATAGTATAATTGATACTTACATGTAGTTAGGCTGATTTCTGAAGGGAAAACTCCTGGAGTCAGCATTGTTGGATAGATTGAGAGGAATTCCACTAGGTTCAGCTATCACTAGGCTCTCAATACCCTGTGAAATGATTCAAATGAAGCAACAGCAGTTAATTAGTGGCTCTCCCAGGGTTGAGTTAGAATGTAAAATATCAGCATCAGAAACTTGCAAGTGTATGGATATGCATAATTATGTAGATAGGAGCTAAGGCTACTTGCAGATACCAGGATATTAAGCACTGGTGCCTATTTTCAAAATTAACAGCAAGAATGGGTGCTTATTTTCAAGGGGTGCTTATTTTCATGGGGTGCTAATATATGCATGTAATTTTCTGGTAGCATACGTGCAGTTGTGTGGGAACGGAATAATTATATTATAGGCCTAGAGTTTCTTTTCTGCTAATTTCCGTCCAATGATTATAGTTTTTCAACAACCAGAGATACAGTCAGCAATCAATCGATTGTTGCCAACACCCGCCCACCTAGCCTCATTCCCAGTTCAGAGCTATCGTCACTGCGTTATTCGTACTGCAAGCCATGATAGCTAGCTGTGGTGGAGGACTGGAAATGAGGCTATGCCCACCAATGTAAAGCGCTTGGAACCAACGAATCCGTAAGAGGTTTTTGCTAATTCCTGGATATGTTTCATCAGGAGGCCTTCTGAAATTTTGGCTGGTATCCTGTGTCGATAGCTTGCTTACAATCGGAAATAGGCACTGGCAAAAATAATAGCCGCTACATTCGAAAAAGCCGATTCAGCAAATTCACTTCCGTTTACGTGGTAACGGGTGCCTTTTCTTTCATGTGGGGTGCCGATGTGGTTGTTGTAATCAAAATGGGTGCCTATATTCATGGGGTGCTATTTTCTATGGGTGCTTATTATCCCGATTTTACGGTATGCCCAACACTTCATAAGCTAAGGCTACTTACTGCTAGCTGTTGTACACTATGGCAGCTACGTACTTGAGGGTATAGATAGGTACCCGTATGAAGTTGTTGATTGGTTTCATTAGCCTTCCAACTTGCTAGTATTTTTTTATACATATCCTCTATTTATATCTTAGAATATTTGGCAATTTACGTACTCTAATTAGTTCACACAGCTAAAAAATGACTATTTAATTTTGTGCAACTCAATAGAAATCCTACAATAATTTTTTACCATGACTTCTTCGGAGCTAGTTGCATTGCAAAGTATCGGCAGCATAGCAGCATCAGTCAGATTAGAGTTCATAATGAGGTCAGGGGTCCATGTGAAAACCTGTCAGAGAGGAACAATGCAAAGATCATCAAGAAGATGACATTTCATACAGATTCATTCTGTAATTGTGACAAGTGAGCAAACTCCACACTACATTATGTGGTTCATGGTCTGTAATTCTTGCCTAATGGGACCCGCAAGTGACACATGGACAGGAGAGGAGAGGAGCATTGCTACAGTAGACAAGTTAGCCGACTTCCTCACCAAGGTTGTACTGAATGACACCTATGCTAGTGCTTTGTTGCACCAACCTTGAACAATGGTGAATGAAAGGTTGAATATATACAGCTTAATTGTAATAGGCAGAGAGTATGTGAATGTCAAAAGTTGTAGGTACAAAGGGTCATCAATTACAAAAAGGCCTTCTAAAGTACAAACATCGCAGTTGATATAAGCAGGCTCAATAGAACAGGTTTGAAACAGCTGGGTTGCTCAAACTACAGGGTCGTAGCCACCGGTCAGGTTAGCCCGGTTACAACTGGACCCCTTTTTCCCTCACTCGTGGTTTGCTTGGTGTCGCCATTAGTGCCATTGCTCGGTGGACGCCCACACAAGGCCCCCATGAACACAGCGCACTTTGGGAGGTGACATGTTGACACTTACGAGATGACTGTGAACAGTGTGAAAGAATTTCTTCTGAGTCTTCCCCCCAAAAAACTTTCCGTTCTTCCAAGCGAACAATTAGTCTCGCAAGCCTCATCTGCAAAGGGTGTAGCTTGCGACATTAGCAAACAATCAGAAAGCTGAAACCAGTGCTGTACGACACAATGGGCAGAAATGGTAGATATTCATACATGTGAGACTCTGTCATCTGGCTTCCAAGGAGCATTGTTTTGGCCAAAAAATGGTCTCAGAAGCAATCTCACACCCTTTAATGTCCCAAAAAAATCTCTTTATTTATTTTTTTTGGGGGGGGTTCCCAGGCGGTCACCCATCCAAGTACTGAGCAGGCCCGACACTGCTTAACTTCAGTGATCAGACGAGAACTGGTGTACTCAGTGTGGTATGGTCGTAGGCACAGGTTACCTATAAACAACGCAATTTTATGTGCATAGTTGGGTATGAACATTCCCAAACACTTGCAAACAAACATACACAGACAACTAAAGCCTAGTTTTAGAGTGAAACTGAGGTTATAGGTGGAGAAAAAAAAGGAAAAGAAGCCTACAACACCTGCTGTTCCCAGGCGGTCACCCATCCAAGTACTGAGCAGGCCCGACACTGCTTAACTTCAGTGATCAGACGAGAACTGGTGTATTCAGTGTGGTATGGTCGTAGTTACTTTGCCAGAAAGCATGGAAAAGTCAAAACAAAAGAAGATTAAGATGATCATTAAAAAGCAGGAAAGCAAAAGATCAAGATGAAGAAGGAAGCCTAGAACAGCTGCTGCTCCAGCCCGTCATCATCACCCAACCAAATATTGAGCAGGCTTAATGTCACAGAAAAACTGGCGTGTTTAATGTGTTATGGTTCTGGGCACTAGTCATGATGGCACCAACAAGATAGCTGTTTGTTGTTTATAGTAACTGAAATGTGCCTCTGCAGTTACTGAATAATGATTTGTGTCATATTCAAGACACAGGTATGTATGAATGGTGACCAGTAGGCACAAAGAGTTGTCATACGTACTTGTCAGTTGAGTGGATCCATAACCGTAGAAGTTATACAATCATAACTTTGAACTACTATACATTGGGATCATTTCACCAGGGGAAATTTTTGTTGCTCCATTTTGCAAAACCCCGCCCACGAATTTATGGTACCTTAAAGCTGTTATTGGGTACATGTTACTGGGAGGCAGAAGCTTCACGCTGTTCTTTATCTTGTGTCCATAGCTTACTTGTGACTGAAGATAAATAGTGGTGATAGTTCACCATTATGTTCGAAAGGCAACAGATGCATTAAATATCACTGGTTTATATTTGTCACTTGAAATGACTGGCAAAAATTTCTGCATACCCTTGTGATGTGCACCAAAATGCATGGCTGCCCCACAGTAAAGCCATAGTGGTTCCCTTCGTTTAGACACTGGTTGCTCACCCCAGCTAGAGTGAGAGACAGAAGATGAATTGATGCAGGTAATGTGAACGCGCTAGTGTGGAAGAAGTCCAGATTGCATTCAGCTTCAGCTTACATTGGTTAGCAGACTCCAAGAGATTCTCAATTCTTAGCTTGTCAGCATTGGACAGGGTAGCTGCAGTTCCATCATACTGGATGGTTCGGGGTATGGAAACTAGAGCTGCAGCAAGTGGAGAGAGACCCAACTTGTTTCATAGTTGCAAATACAGATTGGAAGTGCATTACAGAGCTACTTTGTCATGGTTAAGTAAATTCGATAAATCGAAGGGGGGGTCTAGGTTACTTAAAATTGGATACTTTAGCTTGGGGTTTAATCAACTGCTTCATTCCTGACAATGATTGTAAGTTGGTGTATAACAAGAACTCTCTTTCCATAGTGTGTTATTCTAGCATTTAGGAATACTGAGATTGCCTACAAAGTAACATATCTTCTGTCTTGCCTTTCCACCATGGTGGTGGCTTTTTTGTTTTCAATCATGCTGTCATATTCTCACTAATGATGCCACATGTAATGATTCTATGAGCACCACCAGAGAAAGTTAAAAGCTAGTAATCAACTTTTTCAGACCATGACATGCTCACTTTTGAATCCACGGCATTACACACAATCATTAAAAGTGAGCATGTCATGGTCCGATAACACCAGTTAAGGGTAGCAGATATCAGATGAAAATGTGTGGTGATAGAAAACAATAGACCTTATGCAATTATTGACGTCAATACCTCATGTACCTCAACGTGAAACGGATAGTGGACGGAAAGCCGGATACTAGGCCGTCATTTCATTTTGAGTGGCAAAAAAGACTGCAGTCTATGGAACGTAAGTACAGGGGAGCAGTTTGTGAGCTCCTTTCTCACGAGCGCAAGAATTTACATTTCTACCCAGAATGTGCAAGGTCTCAACAGGATCTAACGCTCTCTGAAGTGAATAAGCTTACCTGCATGCATCATTGACTCAGTGAGCTTGAAAAGTGCTTCGCTGTACTTACGGTCCACTGACAACGGTCTCACTCAAATTGGTAGAGTAGTGTCCAGATTTCCGTCCACTGTCCGTTTTACGTTTGGTTATGGGAGGTATTGCATAAGGTCTATACCTTTGCCTGGCTTAAGCTATGGCCAGTACATATGAAAGCACCATGTCACAACACCTTGTCCAACCTTCTCTGCAGAAAGAACACTGCGATGTTGTTACATTTATAAGCTCCGGGACACTAACATGACCTACCAATCTTGGCATTTGGATAGTTGGAGTAGGCATATCTTCCAAAGTTCCATGGTGCGATATTCTCTGCTGGTTGTGGTGATATGGTGATGAAGACTGAAAGGTGAGCAGCAAATATCCCTCCAACAACTGTGTAGAACACTCCAAAGAATGCTGCAATCTTGGCTATACAACAAATAGCATACAAACAAGTACAATAATTTGGAAGGTAAGAGTACGGCTTGTTGCTGGAAGACTACCACTCTACCGCCTTTACAACAACTACACAACCTAGTCGGGTGAAAATTAACATTAAATTTGTTTATCACAACAACAACCATTATTTTCGGAAAGAGCATGAAATGACAATTCCAACGGCACCCATATCAATGAAATTCAATAAAAGCAGCAAGCGGTACGGTCTTCGAAATGTAACTGATTTGCCAAACATTTTCTGCGTCATTTACGTAGCACAATATTGCGGTCACTACTTTTCCAGAAGCGACTGTAAGCCCGATCAGAATGAAACTCGCTGTGAAGGATAGTTTGTACCAATTCAGTCCAATTAAGATTGTTCTTTGTAGATATCTAGTATAACCCTTGTACTAGGCTTGATAAATGCTTAAAAAACGGCATTTTGTGGCCATAAATAGTTGCATTTCTGGGGAAGTTGGAGCAAGGTTCCAATCAAAAACCTGTACCATACCATTGGACAACTACTCTAGTATACAGAACTGGTTGTGCTTTGTTGAATATTGAAGTAACTGTGAGCAGCATCACAAAATGTCTTAATACTTTGCAGAAAAGTAACGAAATGTGACAAAAAAATTGTGTGTAGTTTAGATCGAGGCAGATATTTTTAACAAAGCTGTGCAAGCAAATATACCCAAGCCTCTAAGGAACCTCTATATCAAATTTGATGTGAATACATTAAGGTGGCGGGTAAGCTACCACACAAGCGCAATAATTGTTTCCGGTTTACGCCCACCATTGTACAGCTGGTTTTTCTTTTTGAATGAAGCAAATCACTGTAGCAGCTGCTTCAGTAGCTTAATCTCGAAGAGCTACCTAGCCGTACAGCCGTACTACAAGCGACAAAAGCATGAAGGAAACCCTGAGAAGTTTCTACGTCGTCGATCGCCGTACATCAATGGCCACACCCACCGAGAAGGCCAGGGGTACATTTTTTCGGGACAGGTAAATGACTTTAGCAACTCTCTTTACTATAAACAGCTTCTCCAGTGGTTAGTCGAGGGGGTAACGTAAAGTATTCGTGACTAACAAATGCCCGGGAGAGTTCGTACCGCGAAACGCTACAAAAAGTAACTTTCCAATAACAGTTTCAACTCGCCATCCGTTAAGCTTTACAGCTTATGACCAAAACTCTACGTAGCCCCCTCTAGCGACTGTTGAACTTTCTACTCGCCAAGAATGGAGTATGTGGCTCTCGTACCGTGCGAGTGAAACGTCCTGAAAAATTGTAAAACTCAACCACTGCTCTCCGCGCTGTTTTCTGTAGCATGGTATCAAGATTTGTTACAGAGATAGTACTTGCCATACAGTACTTGAATATCAAGTTTGGCTGTAATTGATTGCACAACTAGTAAGATGAGACATTTTATATATATAGCAGATAATTTATTGTGAAATTATTTACCCGCCCCCTTAAGATATCTCCGTGTAACCCTTTCCTTGTCTGGATAAAATTATTTCAATTCAGAAATGGCCCGTGTAGAAGAAAATTTACATACTTTTGGAAACTCTGACATCACTACTAGTGGCTACAGTAACGTCTAGAAACATTTACACAAGTTAAATTTACCCCAGCTCTTGAATGATCTTCCAAACACTTCTCCAGTCTTCCTGTTGTATACAAACTCCCTAAACCGGATGATCTGCATCCGAATCATCTTCCTAAGAGAGTCCATAACTTTGAGCACTACTCTTCACTTGTGGTCGCTCTACCTAGTACACTGTCTTTGGAGTCTTTGCTTCAAAAAGGACACATCACGACTCGAGATCAGCGCAGCAGCTGCAGTTGCACTTTTGCGGCGCGCGCAGCAAAAAGCCGCCATGCATGAGGCCGCGCCAGCCGCAAAACTAGCCCCACCTCCAAACCCAACCCAACGTTGAAAACCCCTCCGCCTATCACTGTCACCGAGCGGAAGTAACAGTAAGAAGCTGACCGACACGATCGAAAACTGAAGTCTACAGGAGGACAACCGGAGTCGTGGCTTCCCGCTGAGCTGCAACGTACGGACGTGCGTGGCTGATGAATCCGAAACCGTTACTTTATCGACAAGATCCGCCCTGTTTACCGATTTATAATTAAGACTCTCAGCCCTGTTAGGGAGAAGCCTTGGGTGTGCAGCATCGCGTAGGGACCCTAGCGTCGAAAAGTCGGTGGTGTCCAACTGGTGTGTCACTATGCCTTACATCCCGCCTCCACGCCCCCCTTCCATTCCCAAGCCAGCTCCTGTCTTCAGGCCCCCCACTGGTCCCAATCTGGCCTTCCAGCAGCAGCAAAGATTACAGCAACAACAAAGATTCCAGCAACATCTACGGTTCCAACAACAGCAGCAACAAAGGTTGGTAAGGTATTATAAAGTCCTCCATTACCATGGTGTTCATTTGATTTATAGATCTACTGCTACCAAGTATGCATCCAACTCTTCCCACCACCCACCACCCTCGCCCACACAAACAGCATTATACTCACATTGGCATAGCCAGAGTGTGCAGAGTGTGCTAGGGCTTTGTATACCTAATGTTGACCCCTCCTCTCCATAACATGATGTTGACCCCTCCTCTGCAAAACTTGGAACAAAATAACTTGTGCATGGATGGCTCTCACATGTACATGCTAATGCTAGAGTGCCGTTACATTAGAGAAAATGGTTTCTGCATGAATGACATGATCAGTTTCATAGTCACTGATGAAACTGATTTGCAAAAAAATTGAGCAGGCTTAATTTGTTGGTTTCACACGAAACTCACTCAGTGGATCATAAGTCATAGGGACAGCTGTGGCACTAGCTTCAATGCGCAGAATTTCTGCATACATTTCCAACTGAATGCTTCCCATCAGAACTTAATTCACATGTAAGAAAGAACTGCTGTGCATCTACAACTTGCCTGATGGTATCTACTGAGTGACTTGCATTTGAACGAAAAGACGAACATTAAGCATGTGCTTGTGATCTAGTGGTTCACTGAGGGGGTTAAACATGCATGGCAATAATCACGGACAATGAAATTAAAAACTTTAATGAGCAACAGCTTTCCTTCAAAGTGAGTAGTGCTTCTTGCTTTGTTACCCCACACCACACTATATACCTGATGCAGACACAATGATACACAAGTCATATATACTAGTTGCTGAACTGTGTTACTACAACAGTAGTAATGCAATATCCCAAACACTTCCTTGATTGTACTATATCGTATGATGATACTATTCCAGATTTGGTGCACATGGAAACAGCTTGAAGTATCGCCATTGCATGTGTATGAGATTCATATACCACTACAGGGCTATTATGTGTATAGCCTGCAGCCTCCATTCTATGCATGTACCTCATGGCCATATTTGTAAATGAGTGGGAGGAGATAATTATGTGGTTAAAGTGTAATACCACTAGCAGTTCGTGCATGAAGGAGACCAGAGTCTCTGTATCTTGGCTTCAAGTCACAATACCCTCTCTAGCTCCCTCCTTGTCGTCCTCTCACAGGCTCCAGCAGAGCCTCCAGGCTGACCATATGAGACGACAACAGCAACAGCAGCAGTTTCTACAGCAACAGGTACATGTGTACATAAAGCTACCTAATGGTGGTATCATGTTCACTCATCAGCTAGGTTTCATCTCAATGTTCACCATTGCTGTGTGTGGTGTGTGTGTGTGTGTGTGTGTTTGTGTGTGTGTGTGTGTGTGTGTATGTGTGTGTGTGTGTGTGTGTGTGTGTGGGTGGGTGGGTGTGCATGTGCATGTGTGGGTGGGTGGGTGTGCATGTGCATGTGTGTGTGTGTGGGTGGTGGGTGTGCATGTGCATGTGTGTGGGGTGTTTGTACATGTGTTAGTACTGTTCATGTGTGTGTGCATGTGTATGTGTATGTGGTATGTGACATCTGTGTAGCATATGTCTGCGTACATGTGTTGGGGATGTACTGTGGATGTATGTGGTGTGTATTTAGATATGTGTATGTGTGTGCATGGTGTGTGTGTGTGTGTGTGTGTGTGTGTGTGTGTGTGTGTGTGTGTGTGTGTGTGTGTGTTGTGTGTGTGTGTGTGTGTGTGTGTGTGTGTGTGTGTGTGTGTGTGTGTGTGTGTGTGTGTGTGTGTGTGTGTGTGTGCATGTGTGTGTGTGTGTGTGTGTGTGTGTGTGTGTGTGTGTTGTGTGTGTGTGTGTTGTGTGTGTGTGTGTTATGTGTTGTGTGTGTGTGCACTACTAGACAACTTTACAACCAGCACACTGTCCTCCCTCTCAGGAGCAGCTTCACCGGCAGCAACATCAGATCCAGCAAGACAATCTCAGAAGGCAACAGCATCAGATCCAACAAGACAATCACCGAAGACAGCAACAGCACCTGCAAGACCATCTACGGAGACAGCAAAACTACCAGCAACAGCACCAACTCCTACACAACTTTCAGCATTCAGCTGACCTGGGCGGATCAACCGTGTTCCACATCTCACCAGCAGTCTCCATCCAAACATCCAGTACCCCCCCTGGTGGATTCCAAATGTCCCCAGATGGGTTCCAGTACAGCTCAAATGGAATCCAAGTGAACCTTGAGGGAGGCTATAGTGGGGAGGGGTCTCTTCCCAATGAGACACAGGTGAGAATGTTTATTCCATCCATGAAATCTTCTTAATTTTGTTTTGAGTGTACTAATAAATTTGTTTGAATGACTTTTCATATCTGGTAGTGATATGAAATGATAAATTACCATGAAAGGAAGAATATAGAGGCGAAAATTTATTCTTGGACTGATATATTCTCGGACCCCAGACTTCAAAGGTCTAAGTGCGGTAACAACAATGCCAGATCGTCAGAGCAACAGGACATGCAGACGCTGGGATAGTTTTCGATACCCAAGACTATTGTGGTACGCGAGGATAGAAAATCACATTCGAAAATGCATTGTAAAACAACACGTAACTTTTTTCCACCTCTTCCGAAAGGAAAAACAATAGTTCTTGCCCTTCCATTGGCTTTGCATACGAGCCCACACCATGCTGCAGCAGTTACAAAATTTGGCTAGCGACGATATAATACATGGTTATCAGACTTGTCCACTAGTAGAATCTTTTTTCCAGAACAGGTGCTTGAAAGGGTGTAATGTTTCGTTTGCTGAATCCCGGGTAGAAGACTGAATTTCAGGTATATTGATTATCAAACATCAGCGCACCTATCCGACAGTTCTTGTGTCTGCTGGATCTCTGTGCGCCGCAACAAGAGCGCAACGTTTCTTAAGTGTCTGAGTATCAATTAACGCCTCTACATGTAAGTATGCACAAAGCGCATTCTTGTGTAAAATGATAGAGTGCTGTTGAAACTTGAAACTCCATCAAGCCTAATGCCTGCCAGATTGAGGTTTTCATTTTCACTTGTAGCACAATAACCACTATTAGGTAATGGCACATTGGTGTAGCTAGGATGCGGACATATCTGGGGGTAGAGGGGTAGCATGTCCTTTTCCCACAGTTTAGAGCCTCTTAGACAGATTCTCAGCCTGTTTCAGGCCATTCTGAAGCCATACTGGCATAGTGTCTGTCTTGAATCAAGAACATTATCCCATTCCAATGCCTTCAGTACTAGTAGGGGTACACACACAGTCTCTCTACCAAACACTACAAACACAAACAGTCATGTGACTCACAATGGGTGGCAGAAAGTTGAGGCTGGCAGAGCACTTTAGAGCCATTTTATTTGAGGCTGCGTTACACTAATAGCTAAAACTAACAAACTGCTCATGCATTACTTGAGACTCAATTTTTGAAATTTGCCTGGGCACTGCCTGTACATGCCTGGGTGTGGCTACACCACCACCATGGCAAGATCGTGTAATGTTGAGTTTTCTATGCAACCTGAGTACATCAAACACGTATACTTCTTCCATCTGTCCCAGAGGATAGAGTGAAATATGGTGTATACATATACCAGGGCCATACAAAACTTTTTTATTTGGAGAGCAGCAAACTTATTAGAGAACATATGGCCGCCAAAGCAGCCTAGGCAGCCCTTCACTCTAAGGGGATCTGGGGGAATGCTCCCCAGGAAATTTTTGGAGGCTTTAGGTGTCTGAGGCATACAGAGAAACACACTTGAGAAGAGGCTTATCAGGTGGCTCATTATTGGTGAGCTAATGGAACTGGAAACTACCTCCATTGGCTCTATGACCTACTGATTGCATGCACAATGCTTGCATGCGTACGCACAAGGCTGTACCCTACCATAGGGACAAGGGGGGCAACTGCCCCCCAAGAGAACTTGACTTAATTAATTCCGCACCTACTGACTGTGCCTACCGATGGCTGTGTTACTGTTTGCTAGTCTCGCAAGCCAGACCCACCCACCCCAGTGCGAATCACTTCAGTATGCTCGCCCTGTGCACAATACTGAAAGCGATCCACACTGTGGTTGTTTGGGTCTAAGCTCGCTGAACTGTTGACTGCCAAGTGCTGACTAGGCAGTGGCTTTCAAATCCCTAATAAATTAAATGCATACTATCACATAACCAGTCAGCTATGCATGTATGCGTTGTGCATGCGCTCGGTATAGGCATAGATAATAGACCTATGCCTCTTTCAAGAAGCTCTGTGAGCTTCTCTGTATGCCTCAGAATGCACCTCAGAATGCGCCTCAGAAAACCTTAAATTACCAAAATTTCCTGGGGGTGCATTCTCCCAGACCCCCCTAGAGAGTGAAGGTCTGCAGGGCGGCCATGTTCTCTACTTCAACTAATAACTTTGCCCCCCCCCCCCCCAAGATTAAAATAAGTATGATCCTGACACAGCTGACTGGTCATGTAGTTGGGGACTTGAAAGCCACTGTCTAG
Organism: Agelas oroides; assembly: GCA_949130485.1. Classification (NCBI taxonomy): domain Eukaryota; kingdom Metazoa; phylum Porifera; class Demospongiae; order Agelasida; family Agelasidae; genus Agelas; species Agelas oroides. Next base: position 3,337,923 of record OX422189.1, read on the forward strand.
TCAGTACTTGGCAGTTAACATTTAGTCTCACAAGCCAGACCCAACTAACCCCAGCACGGATCACTTTCATTAGTAAACACTGCAGTGGCAGATCTAGGATTTTGAATAGGGGGATTCCAGTGTGCACTTGATCGCTATAGTTGGCGTAATAAAGCGTGCGAAGCGCGCCCACTAAGGGAGTGTGGGGGCATGCCCCCCAGGAAAGTTTTTTTGATTTCAGACCTTCTGAGATCGTTTCTGGTGCCGTTTTGGGGTAAAATAGCAAGAATTGAGCAACCTACTACCAAATCTAGTCATTATGTTTGAAGCCTAACGCTCGCAAAATTTAAAGGCGTGGCTCCACTTCGCTCCGCAGAGGCTGCAAAGCAGCCGTGAGGCGCGGGAAAAAAAGAAAATTTTAGCGCTAGCTACTGCACTCGTTCAGTCGTTGCTCTGTGGAGCTGAGAGATACAAATACTAACTGTGTGTCATCGGATCCAGCTGTTTGTTCTGGTATTCGACTATGGTTAGTGTGGGCTGTAGTGTACGTAGTTACGTTTGCGCAGACTTACTAAGTATACGCAAAGGCAGCCCTTCGAAAGAGGGGGTTCCATGGAACCCATGGAACCCCCTCTGCACTGGGCACAGTAACAGAGCAGGCCGGTAGTAAGTCAGTATTAAAGTGGATGCAAGAAAGTCAAGTTCGCTGGGGAGGGCAGTTGTGCCTCCTGCCCTTATATGAGGTACAACCCTACATACATTAACGTTTAATAGTATAGACCTTCAAGGAATGTTACATTTCATGTATACAGGGTATTTCATATTTCCTACTATTGATAAACACAATAATGACAACCCCATAGAAGCCATAGAAGGCTACAAGGAATTTTGCTACATGTGTAGTGCTATGTACACATTAGTAGTATGGCATTCCTGGTAAGCTGAAAATGGTGTTTGCTAAATATTTTTCTTGCAAGTATCATTAGCACTGTACTTTTCCCTCCTCCTCCTCCTCCTCCTCCTCCTCCTCCTCCTCCTCCTCCTCCTCCTCCTCCTCCTCCTCCTCCTCCTCCTCCTCCTCCTCCTCCCATCTCCTCCCTCCTTCTACGTGTTCCTCCTCATTCGTTTGCCTCTTTCTCTCACTTTCTTGACCTCCTCCCTCCTTCTCCCTTCCTCCTTATTCCTTTTCCTCCTTCCTCCTTCCTCCTCCTCTTCCTTCTTGATCCCTCTTCCCACCTCCTTCTGTGCCTTCTCCTTCCTTTCTCCTTCTCCTCCCTCCTTCTCCTCCCTCCTTTCATCATTCCTCCCAGCTGCCCCCCAATTCCCCTCCTCCCACTACCCAGTCCCTTCCACCACAAGGATCTCCTTACCCCCAATCTCCACCTCAGATCAATGCTGAGTCTCTGCCTTCCAAACAGCCACAACACGAAACACCATCCCCTGGAGCTCCACCCCCTGGAGCCACACCCTCTGATGGCAGTGTAGCTGCTGGAGGCCCATACGTAGGAGTGCATGCATACACCTCAACTGCACTTGTCAACCAAGCTTCAGCTCCACAAGCAGGAGCCACTGGTCTTCCTCCCTCATACCCAGATGGCCCTCTGCCTCCGGCAGCAGTCCCTCCTCCTCAACACCCTGCTATATCATCCAACATGCAAGGGGCTGCTTCTCCTTCTGTGGGTGTAACACATCCTGCTAGTATCCCAGAGCCTGGCAATGTGGACAACAGGATCATCCTGGTGGATGGCACACAAATCATTGTGCAACAAGACGATGAGTTCCTGTGAGCACACCCTAGCTGCTTTATCATACTAGTTGTGAAGATACTTTGGTCATATGCAAAAGTGACATTGGCATATTGGCATATTATTTTGACATATAGATTTAAGGTAGAGTAATACTGATCCCATGCAATGAGCTCTGCCATTTGCATTCTCTCTTCCCTGTACTCATCCCTCAGGTTCATAGGTCCCACCGGTCAGCAGATGGTGCTCAACTGCCTCCCACTGTATGATCCCCTACCACAGGTAGCAACCTCACCTCCTCCACCCAACTCCTCTCCCCTTTCCACCCCGGAAAGCAAGAATAAGACTACACTTAGGAAAGCACGTAGTGAGGACATTTTGGCCAAATCAAGCGCACCGGAGTTAGAAAATGGAGAGGAAGAGGACAATGGTTCCAAATCTGATGGAGAAGATCGGGAGGAGGTGAGGAGAAATGTCTCACAGCAGAAGTGGGGTAGATACAGAAGCTCATTCTCAGCCAACTACACCACCAAAATACATAATCTCCCTGCTCCCACACAAGCTTCTGCCAGGATACTTGAGATGGAGGGTTCCACATCAACAGCTATGGAGGCTAGTTTGGAAAGTACAATCGTCTTTGTTGCAGAAGCAACTGGGATGCCTGATCCATTTCAACACCAAAATGAGTCACCTATACAAGTATCAAATGGTGCCAAAGAGTCTTTACATGGTGAAGCCATCAATCCAACCTACCAGCAAAATGTTGAGCAAAAGCAACATCTTGAAAGTGCCAGTTCAACTGAAGCAAATACTGCGAGCCAATCAGATAGCAAAACTGTTGACGAAAACGCCACCAAAGAGAAGAATGGGACCAAAGACGACTCACGGTTAAGAACAGCATCTGAAGGAAGCGATACAGATGAGTCAAACTCTCAGAATATTTCTGTGAATTACATTGACAATCCTGAAGACCTGAAGCCACAGTTGAAACGATCAAGTGGTTCCGTGAGTTTCATTGGTGCATGTGCTGTTTCACCACTGCAGCCCTCACGTATTGACAAGAAAATAGTGGAGGGAGAAGAGAGGGAGGGCAGAACTGAGCCGAGCAAGAATGGCATCACTTTAGTAAAAGAAAAATCAGTAGAAGTTAACAACAAAAACGATACAGGAAATGACGAAACCCTACTTTCTAAGGAAAATGGAAATGAAGTACCTGGCAGCAAGCTTCAGAATGAACTTTCCACCTCACCAAAACCTTCTGAAGCATCTGATGAAGACAGTAGTAGAACTGCTGCTGCTTCTTCCACTACGACCTTCACCTCCCCTACTGAGAAGCCACCACTACTTGAAGAAGCCAATCTGCAAGTATCTCAACCAAATGCCGAGCCTTCTGCTCCATTACACCCTGGACAAAACCCATCTGCCACTCTCAGACAGTTGACCTTACTTCCCCCTTCCCCACCAACCATAGAGCCAACGTATATCGAGCGAAGTGGCTGGCTGACAAAGCTAAGCCACAGGAAGGGCGTGTTTCGAGACAAATGGCAGAAGAGATACTTTGTCCTGCATGGTTCGTGGCTCTACTACTTCAAGAAATATGGGGTGAGCTATAGCTGTAGTTGCTCACATGGTGGTGGTTCACTCTAATTGGTGTTGCAAGAGCAGCAATTAATGGCTTGATGATTTAGGAACGATGTTTAGGGCTAATAGGGTAAACAATGCCAGTGATTTGCAACTCCAAGTTGCCCCTGTTCTGGCTATTGTACCAATTGTGATTAGTCAGCATCTCATACATGTACCATGTACATACATGTGGCAGTCCTGGGTAGAAATCGAACATTTATTCCGTTGTGTATTTCGACCTCATTACCGCATTCAAAGCGCTGTAGAGCAGAACTTCCATTAAGGGCGGGGCTCATATGCACTACATAGACTTATCAGGTATTCATGCATCTTTGCTACGCGTATGAGCCCCGCCCTTTACGGAAGTTTTGCGCTACACCACTTCGAACGCAGTAACGCGGTCAATGGAATAATGTTCGATTTCTACCCAGGACTCCCACACACGTACAT